>JALBCR010000120.1:1532500-1547417 GCA_030710515.1 Abscondita cerata | reverse complement strand
TTATAGTTTTTGATTGGTTCTTGAGATAAGCAATTAATTTGTCGTATTTTGATATGTCAATATTTCTATGCACATTCAAAGTTGCTCTTAACATTGAATATTTCGTCCACATCGACGAGGAGGCAAACTTGCTTCTTACATTTATAAAATAAGCCAACAGGACGTCCTCGTTTATGATGTTTGCACCTCTTTTTTCTCTCCATTCATTAAAGGTAGCAAATTCTTTTATGTATGCATCTTTAGATTTGGCCGTCAACAATTGCAGGGCAAAGAATCACTTTCTGACATTTTTCAAAACGACGCACACAAACGATTTGTAATTTTTTCACAAATATTGTTTTAATAAACAAGCATCCTAGCGACTAATAATGCAAAGCCGCCCAAAGTTTCACTAAATTTTCTAATATTTGCTATTACATTGAAATTTTAGAACTGTCAGATTACTTATTTTCAATTAAACTCGTTTGATTGTGGATAAAATCTTGTATTGCATTCGTGTTTTAGTGACATATTATCCCCTTAAGAAAATTAAACGGTCGAACTTCGTTCTCGCGATTAAAAATTGTTGCGTGGATAATCTGCCTACTAAAACACATGTACAATAAATAGATATAATATTTGCTCTATTGACTGGGGTAATAAAGCAAAAGTATCGTTTAATCGATTGACTGGGTATTTGACTTTGGTTGTACTTACTTGACACTGTCTGATTAATGCTTGCCGTACTCATTCATTTATGTGAGTTGAGTTGATCATGGTAATGTGACAAGGTTGCTGATATTATTTTTTCATAGGCATGCACATTGTGTAGATAATTGAGGGTTACTGCTGAAAACCTCATGCTGATTCACGATAAAGTATGTGGAGGTAAGATATTCAATTTTTAAGTTCTAATTTTGTTGCTGAAAGTAACAAGACTCAACAAATTTATTTCGTCCAGTTACTCAGCAACAAATATTTTTATTAAAAATCGAAAAGTTTATCCTGGAAAACAGAAAACCTTTGTAAAATTACATCTAAAACTGAATGCAAACCGTATAATGATGCTTTGATTAAGCGGCTATAAGTAACAAACAGAGACACAATTACATATATTAATATAGATGACTTTTTATGGCCATGGATATTTCTGTCCAGTTTTTGAAACATTCATCACATTAAACAAAATTTATTTTTTACTATCAAGTATAAGAGTATATGCTTCAACTACACATGCATCATCAGAATGTGCATTGTCGCCGGTACGGAGGAATTGTTGACACCAGGATGCGTCAGCAATTACTTTAAATAATAAAATTCCATTTTCATCGACTACATCTGTTTCACTGCTCAGCTCCCGGCATACATGCTATAATTCTTCTTCAATTACAATTTTTTTCGATGTTTTATGCCTGTAACACTGCATCATAATGTGTATTTAACTTTACTTTTATTTGATCTGTTTAGACCTTTTGTTTGATTTTACTCAAATCACATTTGAACGAACACTAAAATAAACTCTTGTCAGATTTTTCTAATTATTTGAATCGTTCGAGACGCACAAAAATTAAATTTGGTTAATAAAAAAATTTACTTCTCGATATTTACTCGTACGTTTTGAAATATTATTAAACATTTTTAATGTGTTTGATTAAATTTTAGAAATTATTACGCAAAACGTTTTCTAGTAGACATTGTTAAGTGTTATGATAGTGGAAATATCATAAAAACACTTTGGGGACATGTAAATAAGATTTTTCAAATACCCCATGTTAAACAGACTGCTTCAGATTATCCGGGACACACCGTATCTGTTAACTGAAAACTGTTGTAACCTAGAATCTAGATTTACGATTATGATGATTAACAACAGTACTAGTCTATGAGGGTAGCTGCGATAAGCGTGAAACACCTTTATGTTCAATGAGGGCAATTAAGCAATTGAAAGCGTTTTGCGCAGAACTCCTCAGCGTTCTGATACTAACAAACGTGTAAAAGAGTATCGAAAGTGTGAGGCGACGTAAAACATTTTGCTAGAAAAATAAAACAAACGTCTAAGAGCTTTGCAATTTAATAATTTTAACAGAAAATTTGAAAAAAAATAGAAATGATGTAGGAAAAAAAATCGACGTTTAAAAGAAAAGGGAAATGCGCACCGCAAAGCAATTTGTAAAATGGAATTATGCATTTCAGTATGGTCAACAATTATCTAACCGGTAAGCCTTTAATACAAACGCTACCTGTTACTTAGTACTATTCGTACGTCGGGACAAAACGAAGTACCGCGTGGACACGTTTATTTTAAGACGCGTTGAAAATGAAATAGAAAATGATTGTTTTAAGAAAAACGGTTTAAACAAAAATAATAGATATTAAAATTTTAAACAACTTTCCTTTCATACCTTTCTTTGTACAATTGATATTGATGAAGATATTGCTAAAACAATTTGTGTAATTAAATTAGAAACTGTACGTATAAAATAAATGTTTTTCTAAATATTCCAAAAAAAATGCTATACAGGTTAACGATCTTTTTAAGCCGACAGATTATGTTCAAAATCTGATGAGATCTGCGATGTTATAAATAAAACTTATGTGCAAAGTTTTATGCACATCGAATTTGGTGTCTTCTTGATATATTATAAAGCGATAAATTCTTATATACATTACAATAAAGTTTTCTACTTTAAAAACATATAGAAATTTTCTAGTACATAAAATTTTCATCAAAATTAATTTTACACTTACGTAGTTAGTGACAATTTTAGCGCCAACAAAGAATAAACCAAATTAAAGAATTGGTAATTTCAGTGCGCGGATTGATAAAGTTCAAAATTTGACCTAACTTTTAACCTCGTTAAAGTAGAAACTTCCCACTAAGTAAATCTTAATTACTTTCGTTTTCTTTAGGCAAAGCTTGTCACTCACCAACGGAATCTTGAGAATAGCTTCGAGAACTTTCTTTTTAGCGGCTTCGTTTGTTAAATCCCCAAAATTATTTAATTCTCGTTATTTATATAAGTTAAATTAGACACATGTTTCACTTTACTCTATCTGGTTTCTCAAAAGACAACATGTCGGTCTCAAAAACGCGTTTACGAAGAATATCAAAGGCAAATACGGTTGTCGTCGTAAAGCCAAAACTTTACTTGAACTCTCGCAAGTTTGGTTACTGTTTTTAGGCGTTACGAGAATTTGTAAACGTCATAAATTAGAATATAACCTCTAGACAAAAGTCTGTTGAACATTTTTTTGAATCCAGATCAAACTTTCCTACTGCATTTTTTAATATTCCTCTTTATTTACTCGTATGGTAGAGTTTTTCTCTAAAGTTCTGAAAGTAATGATAGATTATTTTCCTCTAATATTTTAGATTTTATGTTGTACAGTTATGTAATGTATAGTATCAATACAATGTGCATCATTAAAAACTATAGATTTAATAGTTTTAAAAAGATATCATTACAAACGTATGCATGTATCTTTGATGATAAAAAGAGGTTAACGTAGAGGGTTTTACACTTTTTTCTTTAAGCAATTTTTAATTAGTTTAAGATATGTTTCAGAATATCATTTTGTTGGTTTTGCAGAATGACAAACGGTGCAATAATACTCATCCATAGAACCAAAAAATTGTGATTAGACGGTGGCCGCAGTTGGTATATAATTATTGTAGACGAAACTAACAATACAATATCTACAATATGTTCATAAGTAAATTGTTAATTGTGTTTGACGTATTGCTGACATTATTTTGTTTATATTCTGCATTCTTGAGAAATATGTATTTCGTGTTGTATCATGGGGTTGCAGGTTCCCTCCCGGCAATCCACGATAAAGTATGCTAGGTGAATATGAGCAAAGATACGCAAAAAAATTTTTTGTATCGGCGTGTTTATTTTGTTTGATCGGCATGTTCACATCTGGGTCACCACTGTGTTTACAATTAAACTTAATTGACAGTTACAAAAACAAGGACAAAATGCTGTTTGCAACACTTACTTATTTTATGAAATATTAATTTTGTTACTTCAGAGCCAGAAACTTGCCAAATTTTGCCATTTCAGCTATTTTGGCCTGCAGTTTTAATACAGTAAGACTGCTGGTAAGTCATTAATTTGAAGATAATATGTTGTAAGCACGATGTGTAGGTGTGTTGTGCTATAGAAAGCTTTCGGATTTAATTGAATAATGTGGATTTAAATTGTTTTTCTGATTTATGGTCATAGAAAAGTAGATCGATGATGTACGGCAATGTGGTTTGCTTTTTGAGACGGCAAATTATTTCATGATATCGTAATGAACATGTTTGTGGGATATTAAGTAGTTTTATAGTTGCTGGGTAATTTTTAATTATTCCTTGCAACTACTGTGTTGCTACGTTGTGTTAATTGTGTTGCTGCCTTTTTGAAACGTTATTTTAATGGCGCATTGGTGCAGAAATATGTGTTACGTTTGACAGCTTTACAGACTTATGGGCTTGCATGCACTATCTTGCTGTTGTAAAGAATCATGTGTGTGTGATAGTTAATGAACATCAAAATATGAGAGTCTATGTGATGTGTGGGCGAGACCATTGCTCTACAACTGCTAAAAACTCAAAAGTAGCGGTTCAATAGTTTAGTACCTCAAACCAATTTAAGTGTTACAGTATCAGGTTTACCAGAGTTGATGATATAGTTTAATTTTGACAAAAGCGGAAGAAAGAGAGCACGTTATGAATCTCTCTTTGGTGGGCAATAACGGCTGACTTTCGTTTGCAGATGTAATATCAAGCATTTTGAAGCGGGCGAGGGATTGCACCAGCATCGTGTTGAACAAACAAGCAAAAAATTTTACTAATAATAATGTTCACTGAGTTTAACTTTTTTTTCATTCTTTGGAAGTTTCCGGTCTGAAAGGAGTTGACTTTAACATTTTTATTTAAAACAGAGTATAAGACTTTGTAACGTTAGGCATGCAAATTTCACTGAAAAGCAGAACGTATATTAAACTAGTACACCAGTCGTATAGGCAACCTTCTATTTTTTGGTGCAAATACGGCATGATGGAATTTTAAGATTTGTTTTTGTCCTCAATTTAAATTTTTGATTGGAAATCGATTTGGGAATTTTATTTCTTAACCGATAGCCGATTTCCGTATTTCCGTTATTTATCTTCTTGCGGGTGACAGAATTTCTTTAGGAAAAGCCTCGCTGCGTGTTGCCAGTCTATTCCAGTCTCATTGGGAATTATTGAGATCAGTTTTTTTTTAAATGGTCAACATCCAGTAAGGAAAAAATTGTAGCGAAGCTTCTGCAAATAAAAAATTATATAACAGGCTTTTAAAATTATAATACACACTTTGCTTTCAGGGAGGTTTTTTTCTCTTCTTTTCTTTTGTTTTTCGTCATGGTTGTTGTTCTCTTCCATTTATTCTTAATCTCCGTTCTTGAGCGTTGCTGCGATGTTCTAGACACCACAAATGCAGCTGCTACTTGACAAATCGGCCAAGTTCTTGTATTACCACGTTGGGGAAACGAGCGAGATACAATCACACTGGGGAATCGTTATCGATGCTTAATTTTGGGGGTTGTCTTCCCAAAGGTTTGAAGTTTATTTTATTATTTCGTGAGTGTCGCCTCTCTGTAAACAGATTTTAAACGCAAGCAGTCGTGCGTTGTCAATGCAAACGTGCCCTTAGCACACAGTGATTTTGTGTTCCGGAGTATTTAATTCGCACTTGCAAACTTTGCTCAGTGCGCATAATAAATTTTTTCGTTATCAATATACTATTGCAAGTGAATCCAGTCGTGGCTCGTTGTCCTTGAGTTTTTGCAATCGAATTAAAAGCTGTGGTCTTGCAGTTAAAATCTAACCACTTACATAACTCATTTATTTTATATTTCTGTAGGTTAAACACGAAAATTTGTATCATCATTTATAGGTTAAAATAAAATCAAGGGCATACCGTTGCATCTGCGTTTAAACTACGCAAATTGAACAGTGACGTACTGCATTAATTTATCTGTAATTTGTCGGATTACTTGAATTTTCGTGTAATATTACTACTGTGATCTTTGGAAATTGTTCTTTAATTTTAAATGAATATAACGTGTTATTTGTGAGTTGCGTTTTCTGTTTTATATACTTGAGTCAGCTTGAGTACTTCTTTTGTGCGGTGAAAAATTGCTACTAGCGATTAGTTCGTGGTTAGTTCTTTCTTTCGGCTATCAGAACTTGGCGCCCTTAATACCCTGAGCCTACTCTACGCTCAACGGGTCCACTTTCTACCTTACAGTGGGTGTTTGTCAGATGTCCTTCAAATTAGTAGGCCATAATACAAATTTATCCGTTAAATTATGAATGTTTTCAAACTTTGTTAATGGACAATCCTCCACAATATCTGCAACGCTCTCTGCTTTGTTTTAACAGTCACAATTTGGATTTTGCCAACGATGCTAACCTCACCTGGTTACAGTCCATTTTTTCAAGTCAGCAAGACTAAAATAATAGTGATATTGATAGTTATATTGAAAACAATGTGTCATGCTATTCATTACATTTTTAACAAATAAACTTATTGTTTTCTATCTAGTTATGTATTTTGACACTTTCATCACCAGTTAATTCTACAGCTAAACTAAGTGCAGTTTGTCAAACATATTTTAAAAAAGTTGTTTTTTCCTTTTCCACACGATGATTGTGTTATTTGGTTGTGATTTAACAAATATTTTTTATCCGTATTTTTTACTGTATATTTTTGAAAATGTGACAAAATTCATACAAAAAGTCTTCTCATTTATATTTACATTTACATTCAGAATTATTTTTTTGTGTTTTATTTTTTCAATACTGTATGTTTTAATAAATCCTGATTGATAAAGCAAGCACAATTTCAATTTATAGAAGCAATTTTCTTAATAATTATTTATTCGAGAAACTATCAGTGTAAATGGTCACACTCATTTCATATGTGATACGTCAGAGATTCCAAAATTATTAGGCCAGACAAATAAACGGGCTCATACGTAAAATTATGTGATGAACTAAGTTTGTTAAAAATAAACAATACTTTTTGGTGTTTTGTAAATGTATCTGTCGTATAGATGCTAAATAGTATATTACGTAACAAGAACTGTGAGTAGTATATTACGCATGAGTGGAGCATTTAAACATCAGCGTCAAATTATGAAAGAAAATTTAATGTTCAATATACATATCAGTTATACTACTACATACATCAATTTATATAATTCTTTGTAACATTTGAAAATAAATTATTCATTTAAATTATTTCTCTGCGATTAGACTATGTAAAACATGTTTATATACCTAACTATTTAGAGTAGTTATTTGTAAGATTCACAGTAAATTAATTAATGTGCTATCGTTACTGAAATTGTTAACTACTTCTGTGATATTAATATTAGAAGAAGTGGAGACGGCAGAATTTAGTTTTATTGACTTCAAATTCAAAATACAAATCTCCTCTTGATTATTATATTTTATAGTGGTACTAATGGACCAACTTCAAGTCACTACTTGCAGAAGGTGTGGGAACATAATCATTGATTACTTGGCTCTACCTCAGAAATCATAGCCTGCGTTTGATTATTTGTAATTGATTGCAGTATTTTATGAGCTGTATAGAGCTTATTATTAATAACATTTTTAAAGTAACATTCAACAACGATACAGGAAAGCTAGCCGCAGTGACGTTTGAATGATAACAAGTCCCCACTATCATCCACCAGTAGTGTATCGGATGAGCGCCAAAAGCAATGCCATGAATATTGCTCCAGGTTAGGTAGTTTCAAGTATGATGCGACTTGCTTAGGCATTGTTCTAAGCATATTTATCTCTACCACTTGCCTACTGCATTTACCACTTTGGTAATTGAGAAAAAAGTTGTTTACTGTGATACCAGATGGTCGTAACAAAAAGTGTCTTTTGGATAGTTTAAAATTCACCGGGAACTGTAACGTCCTTGTTGTGTTGATCTTTGTGTCTTGTAACTTTATGAATACAGCGGACTAGAGGTTTTCGAAGTCTTGGAGTTTTAATTTTCATAGTTTCTCTTTTCATCAGGCTCTCAGCAAGCCGATTGCTACTGCAACCTGTTTTAGTTAGTATTGAGCAATATAAACATAATGTACATAAATGTTGTTTACCTTGGTCAATAAATATTTATCATCAGGTGCTTCTTTCATAAATTTATTAATCTCACTGGAAGTTAATGTTTTAGATTTCTTGGCTTGATAATTTTTGAAAACTCTCTTCAAAAATACTTTCAACCTTTAATACTTGCTTAGAATAATAGTTTACTTTATGTTAGTAATTACTTTAAGCATGGAATAGTTGGACCACAGCGGGTTGGATGTTTTCAATTCTCCGATATATGCCAGGACCATATTTCTGAAAATGACTCTGTTTTTTTTATCTTCTCCAATTTATAAATTTATCGTAAACTTTTTCATATCACTTTTTGACTAGCTGGTGATAAATCGGTCACTATTAAGTTCGCAGCTTCTGCAATCTCAAAAGGAGTACAGGTGCATTCCAATTTGTCTTCAACTCTTAAGTCTGTAACAACCGTCGTGGATAATTCACAAAAAGAACTAAATAAACTAATTTTGGTTTACTTTAAGCTGTATTTTACAGCTTTGTTTACAACTTAACGATAATGTAAGGTGCGCACTACTACAAGTTCAACCAAAGATGACATCACACTGTCATTTAACTTTGTTCACAGTTCAACTGTGTGTTAAGAATTTTTTTATTACTTTTATCATACCATACTAATATTTAGGGATTACTCTTATCCTTATTGATATGATACCTTTATCGGCGTTGGTTGATTTCTTTGGTTTTTACAATTTTTTCAATAAAATTGGGATTGTTTTTTTAATCAATCTTTATTCATATCAATTAGAACATTTTAATAAAAAAAAATATTTAGTATGAGAACAATAACAGAAATGAAAAGAGCAACTGGTATTGCCCAAAATTGACAATTTCTTAATTTCTTCGTTTGGCTAAAGTTGGAAGTTGAAGTTGAAGTTGAAGCACTTTTGGTTAAATTGAAAAGTTCTTTGGAGATCTTGTTCTTCTTATTAATAGATTGTTCAACATCTTCCTCCGCCACTGCGGACAAATTCCAACCCCCAAATTTCTTCAACGTCAAAATATCACCTCCATTTTCAACCAACATAGTAGCAGCATATTGTGACAGTATTTTTCTATTTTCGGAAATCAGAATAATTTCTTTTTCTTTAGTTGTTGTTTTTGCTAACATTGCAAACAAACTTTGTTGTTTTTAAACTTGGAGTCGAAGTGTCAACGTCCTGAAAGCTTCGGTTTGGGAATTTAAATAAAAATTCATACGTAGTTATAAGGACTGAGGGCGAAAAAACATTAACATTGAAAAACTTGCATAACTTTTAAACCGCTAAATAAATTTTTCAAAAAAAACTTAGTTTTGGATAGGTTATTTATTATATAAAAATTAAGAAAAAACAAAAAATCAATCAAACTTATCGTCATAAAAAATTGTGAGCTTATCGGGAATGGTCTCCATCATGGCTTTTATGGTAGTGCTCGACACTTTCTTGGTCGCTACGGTCCACATTTTTCTAAAACTTTAAATCGATTTTGTAGCCTTTTTTGTCTGCTTCAAGCTTCTTTTCACCAAACCCCAGTACTGCTCGATTGGGCGAAGCTCAGGGCAATTTGGTGGGTCACCTCCCTGGGTACAAAATCGATATGATTCTCTTCGTACCATTTTTTTGTCTGCTTACTGTAATGGCACAAAGCTAAATCCGGCCAAAAAAATGTGGATACCTTATGTTTACTCAGAAAAGGCTGCAATCTTTTTTGGAGACACCCCTTCGTGTAGATATTGGAGTTAATTGTTCCATTTGTTATAAAAGATTGGTTTCTTTCACCGCAGCTACAAATCGCCTGCCAAACGAGAAATTTTTTTGGAAACTTGGACTTTATTTTAGTTCACAGTAAACATAAAACTCCTGACCAGGTAGTTGAGAAAAATCGGCGAGGACGTAAGTCTCATCGTCCATCACGCAACATTGACGTTTTTGGAAAAAATTTGCTCTCAACTTTCTGGCTCGTTTCTTGGCTTTAATGTTTTTCTCCGCATTACGATCTGGAGTTGTTTGAACTTTGTAGGACTTAAATTCACTCTTTTTTTTTATTTTTCGAATTGTCTTTTCCTACAAGACGACTTTTGCAGCTAATTTCCGGTTCGATATCAGCGGATTCTTAACCATCGCAGATATTGCCTTTTGCACCTTTTTTGGTGAATGAAAACCCTCTAGTCGTCTACTTCCTGGTTTCCGTGTTATGGTAAAGTCTTCCTTGTACCGCTTGATGACTTTTACTGCCACTTGCTTGCAAACTTTTGCCTCCTTTGCAATGCGAACAACTGACCATTGTGGATTCTCAACAAATTTTTTAATGATTAATATATGTACTTCCACTACTTTTGCCATTGTGAACACAATTTGACTCAAATAAAAATAAAATTTGACGACATATTCTGACAACTATTTCAAAGCCTACTATATCAAAATTTTGTAAAAAATTATATGGTATAAAAGTTATGCAAGTTTTTCAATGTTAATGTTTTTTCGCCCTCAGTCCTTATATGAAATTAACTCAAGGAAAATCTACTAATAAGAAGAGTGGACACGTTTGTGACACTTAATTACTCCACCTTTGTTTAGGGTACGTTTAATGGGTAATAAACAATAAAACAACCTATGAAACCACAAAATCTGGTTGTTTACCATTTGTCTGAAGATTGATCAGGGAAAATTGGTTGCTACACTTACTGTAGCGGGAACCCTCTAAAGACTACTTGGTGATCTCCTGCATACATGTTGGGTTTGTCCTGGTTTTTCGTATTCAAACGTCTAGGATTCCTGTTTACTTTTAGCTACTTCTATACTTAAATTGCCTAGTCCTTTGGAAAGTCATTGCTGTCTGACCGCAACTTACACTGAAGGAAGAATATCAAACACAAAGATAAGTGGAAATGTATTGCATGTGTCATTGTATTAAGTTATATTGTACGCGCGTTTGTACCAGTAGTTTGACATAGTTTTACCTACCGAATTGATTGCACTCTGTCTAGGAATCATTATAACCTAGAAGAATCATTCGGGAATTGATTTGTAATCGGGTGCGTTTTGTTAGTTTATTTAAAATTAACGTCAAACGCCTGGTGCGTTACACCTGCACGGCTATTACCAATGCTGTTGAGGTAAGGACGATGTTGATGAGCCTAAAGACTACATCACCAGGACCGCATGAAGTAGAGGTCAAAATTCTGAAACTTATTATAGCAGAAATAGAGGATCAACTGGTAAACATTTTCAATTGTTCTATAGAGTGTGGAATCTTTCCAGCAGAGTTCAAAAATGCAAACATTATTCCTGTTTCTAAAGGAAAAATATCTACGGACATAAATAATTACAGACCTATAACTATTTTAAATACAATTACAAAAGTTTTTGAAAGATTAGTATATGCCAATTTAATGAAATTTTTCAATAAATACAATTTGATAACTGCAGGTCAACGTGGTTTTAAAACAGGAAAAAGCGTTGAAACTGCTTGTTTTGAACTAACTCAGGAAATGAGTGATAAAATTGATAAAGGATATTTTGTAGTGGAGCCATTTTTTAATTTAAAAATGATTTTGATACGGTTAACTTTAATTTCTTAATTAAGAAACTAGAAGCTTTTGATATACGTAGGATAACATTCAAGTGGTTTTCATCTTATGTATCAAATAGAAAATTTTCCGTTAAATATAATGACATGAAAACGGAGCATTTTGACATGGAAATGGGAGTACCACAGGGATCAGTATTAGGTCCACTCCTATTTCTCCTATTTATAAATGATCTTCCAGAACACCTTAGTCATGGATTTGTAGTGCTGTATTGTAATGATGTTTCTGTAGTAATCTCGGCAAAATCAGAGGAGGAGCTTACAAGAAAAATACAATTAGTATTTACGGACATGAGCGACTAGTGCAGCTAAAACAACTTAATATTAAACACTTGTAAAACCGTGATGGTCAATTATTCGAGAAAAATGTTAACCCAGAATACTTACGCTATTATGAAACCCAAATTTGTATGTTTTAGTCAGGTTACTAAGTTTCTTGGAGTAGAAATGGACAGAGAGCTAAAATAGAAGTCTCATTGTAAGCTAGTTACAAAAAAACTATCCAAATCATATTATGTGATATTGCAACTCAAAGACTACTTATCCTTGACTGGTCTTATAAACACATACTATGGGATGGTATACTCCCATCTGGCATACAATTTAATAATCTGAGGAAGGAAAGAGACTATTTATAGACTATTTGTAATTCAAAAAAATATTATTCGGCTAATTTTTAATATTCCATACAGGGTAACATGCAGAAATACATTCATAAACCACAAGATTTTGACATTACCGTGTATTTTCATATATAGAATACTCTGTTTTGTTAAGTCATACATCATTACGAATGATGTATAACTTGGTAGTAATAATAGTAGAACTAAACAGCTGAGAATTCCACAGCAGAATACGACAGCATATGAAAATACAACTTCATATACTGGTATAAGACTTTACAACAAATTAGATGTTAGTATTAAATCACTACCTTTCCAACAATTTAAAAAATGAGTGAAAACTATTTTATCAGAGAAGGCTTTCTATAAGTGCAGCGAATATATGAATGATACGATAGTGTAATGTTGCAGATGTTAGTCATATGGATGTCATAGTATTAATGTTGCCTATGAGATGCTATTTAATTTTGTGAATGACGATATATATTTTATTTGTATTTATTATGTTACGTTATATGTGTTATTTTACTATTATAGTATGTCTATTGACGTGTCCTACATCCTTATATGTGATATATTGGACAAATAAAACATTTGATTTGATTTGGATAATTCACTTTAATGGTAGTATTGGTGACACGGATTCGCACGTCACAGTTTAACAATTTCCAATATCTGTTAATTATTATTAATTTATGCGTCACGCTCAAAGTTATAGGCGTAGATACTAATGCGGCTAATAAATATTTTTGACGGTTCGCATATTCTTATTTTTTTGGACTAATTGTCCTATTAAACTATTATTTTAGTAATGTATAGACTGCTTTGCTCTATATCGTACTATTATTTATGTTGTTATTGTGCTGAAGATCTAGTCGTTCTATAATAATTATATTTCTACCATCATACGGTTTGATTCTGTGTCTATGAGTCTTTAGTTGCTCAGGAAGATTGACTACACGTTTTGCTATGGGAGAACCGCAGTGTGAAAGTCTTCGTTCTAGTTGTACGAAAGTACGCCTACGACCACTCTTCGACTAAAAAAGAGCTGGTAGCTAGGTTTTCTACGCTGATTCGTAATTTGTAGTTTGTCGTAAGAATACCTTGTTAAACAATGATTTATGTACTTTTCAGCATCTTTCAAGTTTTACAATTTTTCTTGGAATTCTCCCAATTTCATGAATTTCAACAAATTGTGGAGTGCACTTGCCGTTTCTATAGTCTATAAATGATTTTCTAAAGCTGACGGTCGAAGTGCTGCATATCTTCTATATAGAGTATATCTTTGAAAGGGTGTGTCATCTTCTGTGATAGGGAATTTTCTTGTAGACTTGTCTTTGTATCGTCCAATTTAACAATTAAAAATTGACCAATGTCCTCAATTTTGTAACACACAACAAAAGGAGTTTTTCACGCCGGTAAGCGACAAATATTCTAAATATAGTAATAACGTTTTCTAACAGATGCTCCTCGTCTGATGCTTCAACTAGATATTTTGTCATTTCTTCTGTTGTCAGTAATTTTGCTTTATTTGGTTTGTAGCATTCGATTAAATATAAAATTTCGCATTTGCTTCAATTAAGTTCAATCTCGCCTGCTTTTTAATGAAGTTAGTAACTATAACGTGCTTGATTGTTGTTTGTTCTTGTTGACACTGTAGAGCTTGATTTAAATAGTAAAGATACCGTACGCGAACCATAGTTGAAGTAGAAAAATCGTATTACGCATACTTTGACTGTTTTATCTGAATCTTTGTTTTAAGGTTCATAGCTATCAAAATTTTTTTAAACCTTTTTATAACATTTTTATCAACATTTAATAAAGTACGCCTAAACTTCTAAGAATTTTAAATCCAGAAAGTTCTGACGATAATATCATCAAAACGTGACATACGTAATTGACGTTTGAAAAAAAATTGTGTTTAAAAAATTAATGTATATAAAATTTATTTAAAGGTAATTAAATAAACACGGTTTTTTTTAGGTTTGTATTAAAGTTTATTAGATTTTGATTAGATTGAAGTTGAAGTTTTAAAGAAAAAAACAACTTTTCATACAAAGAAGAACAAATTAAACAAAGATGAGAAACTTGCTTAGAACTTTGTAAAACTTTTTTTTATTTGAACACCCACCCTACTTCACTACAAAAGTTCATTTACAAACAATACTTTTTTATTTCTTTAAATTAACTGGTAATAATGTATTAACAATGTTTAAAATGTGTAAAGTTTTTGACTTTGAGTCTACAAATACAATTAGCACTTGTTAAACAAGGTATTAATAAAGTTTGATTGTAGTTTTACCAAGATTTTGACTATCTCAATTGTTTTACTTTGAAAAGTAGAAAATTTTAATTTAAAGCTGTTAGCATTTTATGTAATTTTAACCCCACCTCCAACAAGAAGGTTAACAGCTTTGAATTATAACTTAACTGGAGGAAAAGATACTCTCAATTGTAGAAAATTTTGTTTAATAATTGAATGGTGTTTTAGATTGAACATAACAAAATATATACAGCGATTCCGCTTTGACAAATGGACTTTAGTGTAACTATTTACAATGATGCACGATCTTCAAAAA